>JACGCM010001308.1:0-27458 GCA_014058105.1 Kingdonia uniflora
GGTAATCCTTCCTTTGCTCATACTCTATCTGTGTTAATACATACATATATACTATAAGTTACTGCGTGCTCCTCCTCCTTCAATGTATGTAAATTTAGAGGCATTGCTTTATAATTTAACATCTTTCATCTCAAGCGATTTTTGGTCACTAATTAGACTATACAACAATCTCGGTTTACTTCTTGTGTGAATGGTCAGTAAGATCACCTACGTTAGCATTTACTCAGATATGGGATGTACTGGTTGTTGGTTTCTTACCTATGGTGAGATAATGGAGAATAGATAGATTGAGGCTAATTGAGGAGCCATTGACTTTAGAAAACACTAAGTGTTATAAAAGATAATTTATGATAAAATGACTGCTTTATTCATGACTTCTATTAGGCTATATAGCCATTTGATTACAACCTACTTAGCAAGAACTTAGGAAAAATGGTTACAAGATTATATTCGTACAAAACATGGGAAGAATAACTCTTCGCTAAATACTGGTTCTACTACCAACTTGGACTAGACTTATGCAAAACTAGGACTCTTTAAGTAAATGAAACCCACTAACATTTAGGAGTGAGGTTAGACACATAACAAGATGCGTTATAGAATGCTTATGGTGACTAATTATGTGGCCGGCATCTACATTATTATTATTATCTCAATAACTTACATAGTATGCTTATGGTGACTAATTAGCCAATCACATACCAACTTCTCTTTATGTGAATGGTCAGTAAGATCACCTACATTAACATGTACTCAGATGCATTGTCTCTCTGTGTATAAGTGACTCAAACTTATTATGTGACCGACATCTATATTATTATTATTATTATTATTCTCAACAACATGTATAGTATGCTTATGGTGACTAATTAGCCATCACATACCAACTTCTCTTTATGTGAATGGTCAGTAAGATCACTTACATTAACATTTACTCAGATCGTCGTCTCTTTGTGTATAAGTGACTCAAACTTATTATGTGGCCGGCATCTACATTATTATTATTATTATTATATTATTATTTTATTATCAACAACATACATAGTATGCTTATGGTGACTAATTAGCCAATCACTACCAACTTCTCTTTATGTGAATGGTCAGTAAGATCACCTACATTAACATTTACTCAGATGCGTCGTCTCTTTGTGTATAAGTGACTCAAACTTATTATGTGGCCGGCATCTACATTATTATTATTATTATTATTATCAACAACATACATAGTATGCTTATGGTGACTAATTAGCCAATCACATACCAACTTCTTTTATGTGAATGATCAGTAAGATCACCTACATTAACATTTACTCAGATGCGTCGTCTCTTTGTGTATAAGTGACTCAAACTTATATGTGGCCGGCATCTACATTATTATTATTATTATATATTATTATTATTATTATTCTCAACAACATACATAGTATGCTTATGGTGACTAATTAGCCAATCACATACCAACTTCTCTTTATGTGAATGGTTAGTAAGATCACCTACATTCAATTCACTTTTGCTAATAACTCTATCTTGGTCAGTAGCTTTTAGCAAGCGAGCAGAACCAACACCCCACATTATTTTAATCATTTTTTTTTCTTCCCCTTTGTTCTATTATAGAATGTTTATCTCTTTATGGTTATAATTGGTATGTAACCCCGCTGATGACGATCGTGCAGATGGATCCCACTTATAGACCTAGCTTAGCCTCAAATGAGAATGGAGCTGGGGTTCCCCCATTTTCGGGGTCCGATTTAGTCCTAAGCCCCTCACAGTGGAGTAGTCATGTTGTTGGTATGTCTCTTAAACCATAATTATTTTCCAATAAACTCATTGTTTTTCTGCTCAACTTGGTTGATTAATCTCTACTTTCTATGTCTTCCTTATGCATACCTAATCCAGGTAAAATCAGCTCATGGATTGACTTGGATTCCGAAGATCAAGTGCTCCGCATGGACTCAGAAATTACATTGAAACAGGAAATAGCTTGGGCGTCTCATCTGTCATTGCAGGTCTGCCGTTTTCTCCTTTTTGCACGTGTGTAGCCAAACTAACTTCTTCAAAAGTTATGTGTTTGCCACTTTCTTGTGTAATCAACATTGGTGACACATTTTGTCAAACCTCTACTACAGGCTTGCCTTCTTCCTCCTCCTCGTGGAGCATCATGCGCCAATTATGCAAGATGTGTGAATCAGATCTTGCAGGGTCTAAACAAATGCAGGTACTTTTCTTGCAGCTTAAAGTTTATCTGATCGCCCTGTTGATTAATTTCTTTTGGATCTCATTTTCTACCCTTATAATTTACTTCTTCCTAACAGTTGTGGCTTAGGGTGCCATTGGAGAAGTCTGATAATGATGCTATGGAGGGTGACACAAACCATTTGGTGGGTGCCATCTTTCTTCTTCGTGGTATATTTTGCATTTCTTTGCTATCTTAACTAAAGTGGATACCATTGATATGTTTCTTACATTCAATCTTTCCACTTACATCAATGCATCTCAGCTACTCCCCCTTTAAATATTTAGGTTTCCATCTCTTTTCTTTTCAATGTGCTCTATGATCTCTAGCTGTGTAATATATACTTGTACTTGTTCTTCTATAAGACGTCTCTCTCTAAACATAAAGTCCTTGATGTACAGAGTGGAGGACCAGTTGATTCTTGGATTGCTGGAATTCGTTTCGTGTTCTCTGTGAACACCACAGTCAGCTATCTATAGCCCTTGATGTACTGTGAGTATCCTTAAATGCAATTTTATTTTATTATTTACTTTCGCACGGAAAGTATTAACTAATTGGTCATCCAGGAGTTCACTTCCCTCTGGAAACTCACTTGGTCGGTGGTTTGGTGAACCAGTCAAATCAGCTATTATTCACACTAATGTAAGCATTTCTTACTGTTTGCTTGGTGCATTCACTTTGTAAGTTTAGATATAGACATGAACACTAAGCATAAGTATTTAATTCCTATTTTCTGTTGTTGTTCATTTGATAGGCATTTCTAACAAATGCTAAGGGATACCTTGTCTCTCTAAACGCCACCAGAAGCTTCTGGTTGAGTTCTTTAATCATTCAATACAGGTAGTGTTCTGTTCCATAGATATGTTACTTTCTAAAGTGTTTTCATGCATTGCATGAAATTCAGGTGTGAATCAGCATGTCCCCCTCCCCCTCAAGACATTCTTAAAACTGCATCCCTTCATTCTTATGATTGTTAGCACAATCATGATAATATAAGAACTAGTATAAATTTACTGGATATAATTTCAAGTTATTTGATCTTAGCTTCAACTTAATTTTTTATGTAGTCTTGTTTCCGCTTTTAGTTGGATTAACACCAACCCATGTATAGAAAAATGGTTAGCTTACTTTGCAACGACATATCATTCTTTTTTGCAGATTGTGATTTCTGGTGGACCCGTACACAATACTTCCACAGAAAATGTACCTACTAATTATATAGATGGTAAATTTCTGAAGGCATGCTCTATTTTCTGTTTGAAAGTGATGCTTTTTTTTTTTGTCAAATTAAGAAAAACTAAAATTTTAAACTGCGGGATAACCTGGTGAATATTTGCATCGTGTAGGCATAGATGGTCATCATTGAGGTCTTACCTAGATATATTGGGCACCTCTACCAAAGGATGATCCGCTTCCTGAACAAGAACGGTTTGAGGTATATACCTAATCTCTCTTTCCCTACAACTATTGCGGGGGAGAAAGTTATATATATATTGTTATTCTTTGACAATTTTCTTTGTTTTGCCAGCTTAGTTACAGGGACTTTTTACAATCTCCATTGCAGGTAAATAAGTATTTCAAGCTTTACTATATATTTATTTATTTTACTTCTCGCTTTGTTTTTCTCCTTTATGTTTAGAACTTTTTACTTTTCTTACGATGTTGTGTTCTCTTCTCGAATACAGCCTCTCATGGATAATCTAGAAGCCCAAACATACGAGACTTTTGAGAAAGATGTAGTGAAGTATAGCCAAGTATGTTTTTTGTTTAAGTGGAGGTATTTCTTTCCGCTTTTCTATCTCCTGGTTATAGCTCGGCTCTTAAGACATCATGAAAGGCGACCTTAAATAGGGATGTTTATATGCCATAGATTATGTGTTTTAGAATAAGTTTGTTGCCTGATCCTTAAATAGGGATGTTTTTATGCCATAGAAGTCACCACTGAAATGAATAAACTTACATAAACACAAGGAAGAAAAAGCTTAACCTATGCTTCCATTATTAAACACTGTAAAATGTGAGTTTAGACTTTTATTTTGAATCTAGCAATAGTAAATAAATTTGTGTAGCTAACTTAATCCCATAGGTATATCTTCTTTACTCCTTAGTCTTTTTGTTATTCAATTGAGTAGTTTCCCATTAATTACAACCTTAAGATCCTGATTATGCTTGCAGAATTAGATCATCCCTTTCAAACATTGTACTTTTTTTGCTGTGATGCCACATTTAAGTAATGTGAAGCATATGGAACAAATGTACACCTTTTGGTGACTTAATTGACAAGACCTGTAATGGTGATGCTAAATGCTTATAACAAGCAAAAGCCAATTATAATAGAAGAAAAAAAAGAAAGATCTAGGTGTTGATTCACAATAGATGCTGTCTCTTTTTTAGTATATGGAGAAAAGAGGTATAAGTGAGATTCGTTTTATTTATATTTTTATAATAGGTAATGATCTATAGAGTGTTTACAGCTACAAATGCTTATATGTATAAGCAACATAGTTACTAATTCTACTACTCTTATTAGGAATAGGAAACTCCTAATTCTAGAATTCTCCTAATACCACTATACTCTCCAACAAGGGGATCATATTTTTCTTTCAAATGCATGATTTATCGTTTATGTTGTATGTCTTGGGAGAGTTTGTGCGGATTATTAACTCCTGCAGACCTTGTATTTGGTCTGTTTTATGATACAATCAAGTTTACTTATTAAGTATGGACCTATTAGATACTGTTTGTAACTTTTGTCTAAAACTTTAGCGTGCATTTTGACCTTATGCAGTACCAAAGGGCTGTAAGCAAAGCTTTGATGGACCGAGTCCCTGATGAGGACGCATGTACCACGACCACTGTAAGCATACCATATTAACATTTTATTTTTGCTTGTTTTATTTTTGTAGATAAATCAGTAGTTCATGCCATCACTCTGTATCATCACGGCTTTCTACAATGGCTACATGCTTCAGTGGTAGAAATGAACGTTTCTTTGTCCACTTGTATATAAGGTACTAATGGTTGTGGGAGCAGGGCGTGGTCCCCTTGTTAGGGCATCATTGCAGGTAAATTTCTGTTATTTGTACACCTTGTGGCTTGGATAAAGTTATTTGTTGTGCATGCTCCCTATTTCATTAACGACGCTCAAGCAACTTCCTTTTGGTCTTATTTAATACTCAAATATTGCAGGCAGCTGAAGAAACTGGTCGCAAATTGAAAGTATATGCCGTGGAGAAGAATCCAAATGCAGTTGTTACACTCCATGTAAGATGTAGAAAATCATTTTTAAGGAGATTTGGAAAATTATTCACATATATAGAGTTATGATTTGTTAAGTGAGTGTGAGTGCAGGGCTCTTCCTTTCCTAGTTTTGGCCATCATGTCGTTAGGCTCTGTTTTGCTGTTTGAGAAATAATTTGGTAGCATATGAAACATGCTATGCAATTTACTTCAAGGGATTTTTAAATTGTCCTAGAGTTCGTAGTAACATACAGATCTAGATCATATTACCTCTTTCAACATTCTTATAATAATAGTTTATGAATTGGAGATCTAACTGAAAATGAAGGACCGTTCATAGTTAAATAACTGGCTTAATTCAATAAACGCGGTTCAGGCACCTCGTTTATTGAATTAATGCTTATATGGTGGGTGCAGATGAATGTGGCTTAATAAAGGGACTGCCACGTAAGTATACCCCTGTGAAGAGCAATTTAGCAGCTAATGTTTATGTTTTTTCTATCCTAAGATTATAAAAATATCCAGTTGAGGTCACGTATATGTATGTTTATTGGAGTAATTTTTATGAGAATACAAGAGTTATGGCTTGTTGAGTGAATGCATCCCTCTCTTGATCATTTATTTTTCTCTAAATTCCATCTTTAAAAAAAGGGTATAAAACTTGCACCCTTTCCTAGTTTTGACCATGTCGTTAGGCTCCGTTTTGCTATTTGATAAATAATCTGGTAGCATATGAAACATGCTTTGTAATCTACTTCAAAGGATTTTTTAAATTATCCTTGAGATTGTAGTAAAATATAGATCTAGATATGTTACACTATTCTTTATAATAGTTTATGAATTGGAGAACTAACGGAAAATGAAAGACCAATCATAGTCGGATAACTGGTTTAATTCTGGCTCCTCGTTTATTGAATTAATGCTTACATGGTGGGTGCTGGTGATTGGGCGCCATGTAAGTGTATCCCTGTGAAAAACAAGCTAGCAGCTTATGTTAATCTTATCCTAAGATTGAAAAAATATCCAGTTAGCATATCCTGTAAAATTACCTTAACTTAATAAGGATGAAGGTTTTGTGGCTTAATAAGTGGACTGCGCCTGGCTCGTCTCCATTTTGTAATTTAGGCCCCCTTGAGTGCCGAGCTAGCTCTCCCATTTAGTACAGCAACCTCTGTAACCTTTTCAAAAGTATCCAATAAACAATTTGGGTATGGTCTTGCATAACATTATATTCTGGTGTTCCCCTATTTCAGTTGTGGACCCCTATTTACATAAGCAAAAGTAGTATTCAGAAGCTAATGGGTCTCATTTACTCGTTCTTACTCTAGTAGATTGTTTTGTGAGCCCTTATGAATGAAATTTCTTCCTTGCTTAAGAAATTAGCTGGAACTTGCTTCAATGAAATTTCTTCCTATTTCAGTTGTGGACCCCTATTTACATAAGCAAAAGTAGTATTCAGAAGCTAATGGGTCTCATTTACTTGTTCTTACTCTAGTAGATTGTTTTGTGAACCCTTATGAATGAAATTTCTTCCTTGCTTAAGAAATTAACTGGAACTTTCTTCACTGGAACAGAGCTTAGTTAAACTGGAGGGTTGGGAGAACACTGTAACTATAGTTTCTAGTGATATGAGGTGTTGGGATGCCCCTGAGAAAGCTGATATATTGGTATGTATATTTACTAGATGAAATTCCTTTTCCCTTCACACCTCACTGATATCTGCGCTTCTCTCATATTAAATTATAGGTGAGTGAATTGCTAGGATCTTTTGGTGACAATGAGCTGTCTCCAGAGTGTCTTGATGGAGCACAGAGATTTTTAAAGGACAACGGAATTTCAATTCCATCATCGTATGTTTTCATTTTCTCATGTTGATTTTATATTTGGAATGGATACTGGTGAATTGCACATGTTTTACTTAAACTTGAACATTGCTGCTTCAGGTACACAAGTTTTCTACAACCAGTAACGGCGTCTAAGTTATACAATGATGTATGTCCCTTTTCTCTTAGATTTGTTTGGATGTGTCATTTCATTTTTTTGCGTATAGCATCCTTTATCTGTTTGATGTTGTTTTGCAGGTTAAGTCACACAATGATCTTGTGCAGTTTGAAACAGCGTATGTTGTCAAATTGCACAGTGTAGCAAAGCTTTCTCCTTCACAACCTGTGAGTTTCTAGATCATGCTTCTAGTTAAATAAGCTACAAATATATGATACTCCTTGCTTTGGATGACCAGCACTTAACACCAATTTGCACATCTATTATAGCAAGCTTAATCCTATTCTTATAGTGATAACCAATACTCGTCACCAATTTACACATCTATTATGCAAACAATGTGTTTGATTTAAATTCCTGTTCATGAAGTGTTAGAGATGGGAATTTTGTCTGTATTTGGAAATCTTGTCACCAATGTATCATTTTCTTTATATATCTTTCTCGTTTTTGCTAACTAAGTAACAATAAAATAATTAAATGTCCGTTTTCTTTTATTTGTGGGCGTTGTGCAGGTATTTACATTTTCACATCCAGAACATTCAACTAAGAAGAGCAACCAACGGTACAAAAAACTGCGGTTTGAGATACCGAGTGATACTGGTTCAGCAATGGTACATGGTAAGTTTAAAGATCCCTTTTCCGTTTGCTTTCATTGTTCCTTATAGATGTATAAGCTCCAATGAGATATTGAAGAAAAAAAGGACAACAAGAGAACATAAAAGAGAAACCAAGCAGAAAGCAAAAGGCAAAATGAAATGCCTTATCCTCCCCAACACATCTAGAGGAATACATTGAACTTCATTGCGTAGCGTTCTTGCTAAATTGTCCATTACCACAAAATGAATGGACAATTTGAGAACACTGGTTGCTCTCAAGGACATGCCACCTTGAGAACACTTTGTTTTTGAAGCTACTAGCTTATATACCTGTGCCTGCAAGGTTTGCCACCTTCCAATTTCATATTATCTCTTTAATTATAGTCTCCCTCTGGTTGATGTCTAGGACCATGCCACTTTGAGAACACTTTGTGTTTGAAGCTACTAGCTTATATACCTGTTTAAATTGTGGGTCAGTTAACCAAATATTCTTAGCAAAACTGATATATTCTTGGAAAAAAAGACTATATGGATCAGTATATTTGCCATTGCCTCAATAAAAGTATGTTAAATCTGATTCAGCAATGGCCGAGTCCTTGGATCCTAATTTTTTGTTTACATGATCTGCAAGAACAGTACATTTTTTTGCTTGATCGTCAATTTTTGGCATGTTTTTTGACCCTTATGTCCAGGATTTGCCGGCTATTTTGATGCAACGCTTTACAAAGATGTTCATCTTGGAATTGAGCCGTCAATTGCAACACCAAACATGTTCAGCTGGTATACTTATTTAACCTTTCTTCTAATATGGCGGGTATATGAGATAATTAATTATGATTTCTGGTTCAAATCTGTCATACATAAAAACATCTCTGTGAATAAGTAAAAATTGTTTAATTGTTGTTTTTCAAACAGGTTTGCAATATTTTTTCCACTTAGGACACCGATATGTGTACGACCGGATTCTCCTTTAGAAGTTCATTTTTGGCGTTGCTGCAGTTCTACAAAGGTAAATTGTTTTCCTACAAATGATTAACATATATTTAACCATGTAATCAATGGTAATTTTTTAGAGTATTGGACACTAGACAGGTATATTTTTCCCACTGATTTGACTAACCAAATTTATCAGCCCACTGATATGTAGTGATTACTATGTACAGGTTTGGTATGAATGGTGCGTCACATCTCCTTCATCATCCGCTATCCATAATTGTAATGGTCGATCTTACTGGGTCGGTCTATAGGGTTGTATTCTCCCTATTCCCATTCGTTTGAGGGCACACAATAGCAATTATTAGGATAGTACAGGTTGAACAAAGTCTCTTGGATGCGGATGAAAAGAGCTTCTTAGAGAGCTTCATTTGTTGTAAATCATTCGTCTGCCTGCCTGAATAGCAAAGGTGGAAGGAAGAATGTGCCAAGGATTTTTTTGGTTAGCACTGAAGTTGTCGCTGTACTTGTGTACTATACACCAATGACTTTGTTCTTCTTATCACTTAAGATATAAATTTATATTTCCCTGACAGGTGATGGACAGAAAGGCTTGACTAAAGTTTTTCAATCATAAATGTGTATAGTTCAGATACATTTACAAAAGGATATTGTTTGGTGTAAAGAAGATATCAGACTTGTACATTTTGTAGAGTTGTGGATGAAGGAAGAGGTTTTGACAGATTAATGGTTGGAATGTTAACCCTGCACCCACTGAGAGAGTATCTCCAGCTAAGGGAGTTTTGGTTAATAATTTTGGACACTGGCTTAAATAACTTAAATAACTCCTAAAGATTGCCGCACTGAAAATCATGAAATTCTGTTTATTTTCTTTGAGCCAATGGTTAGCATAGGTGAGAAATAAATGGAATTCAAACTCTCTAGAACCCCGCTAGCAAATTGCATGCCTACCTAACAACTTAACTGGGGTCATGGGCGATTTTCACCTCCGCGGGCTTCCAGGTTGGTATGAGCCCGTCGGCCTTGTGTCGGTTTAGTTTGGTATTGCACGAAAAATAACAGCCTATAATTTTTTTACATGTGGCCGGCCTTATAGTCTGAAATGAAGCGAGATTGAAAACACTGTTGGAGGTCTACTAAAGGTGGGATTTGGAGGTGACCCAAAACAAAACATAAGAAGAAAGCTCCACCTTAGGAAAATATATTTTCTCTGGGAGATAATACCTTAAGAAAGCTCGACCTTAGGATTTCATTGTCGGAATATACCGAACCTCCTCTATTTTCCTAAGCAACCGATTGTACAACTTTAGACGAATGGTACCTATCCCCGTTATGCGACAAGAATCATCAACCTTCTAGCATTT
The DNA here is from genome assembly GCA_014058105.1 of Kingdonia uniflora. NCBI lineage: Eukaryota > Viridiplantae > Streptophyta > Magnoliopsida > Ranunculales > Circaeasteraceae > Kingdonia > Kingdonia uniflora. The sequence goes on from JACGCM010001308.1 coordinate 10,389, forward strand.
TCAAACTAGAAAAACTCGTTTCAGGACAAATATGATAAGTAGCACCAAAATCCAAAATCCATTCTTTTGAATCAACAATACATGCACTCGATGATATAGTTAAAGAAAAGTCAGAATCATTCCCTCCATTTGCCGTATCTTGAGCAACATTTACTGAAGAGCCCGCTTTCCCACCTTTCTTCTTCTTAAGAAGTGCATGCCACTCATTTTTCTAATGACCCGTCTCTTTACAAAACACACATTGGTTTTTTCCCAATTTGTTGCGATCGATTTACACCGCGACCTCTCGGCTTCGATCGAGAGTTGTTACAACTTGACTTCTTGTCCGACGACCTCCCTCTAGCCATCAATACCTCGGATGTCGACTTATCGGACTCACGCTTTTCCTTCTTCTGGTACTCATGATTTACCACCGCCGTAGTCACACCCGAGTATTGCAATGAACTCTTCCCGTACGTTATCGTCGTAACAAAGTGTTCGAACTCTTCGGGAAGCGAATTCAAGAACAAAAGTGTTTTGTTCTCATCGCCAACATTCTCCTCTAGGTTCGCCAAGTCGGCTAATAACTTGGTGAAATCATTCAAGTGCTCCGACATTGAAATCTCTTGTTTCATCGTGAAGTAGTAAAGCTTCCTCTTCAAATGGAGTCGATTTTGGACGCTTTTCACCAAATACTTCTCAAGAATTCTTCAAAAATATTCTTTGCCGAGGTTTCATTCATTATAAGGTACTTAATGTCTTGAGCAAGGCATAAGCGAATTTGACAACAAACCCTCTTGTCATCTTCTTCAAAACAGTCTCATTTACCTCATCCGGTTTGTCTTCCAACATCTCATATAAATCTTGTTGACTAAGCGCATCAATAACTTCACATCGCCACATGCCGAAGTTATTTGTGTCATTAAATTTCTTAACTTCAATTTTGGCATTGTTAAACATCACCATTTCTGTTTAGGCGCCAATTGTTGTTCCGCGCCACTTGAAGAACTAGGTTCATTTCCTTCTACCATTATTCTCCCAATTTTCATATACTAATCGAAATCGAAAACCCAAATGAACTCGAGATAAGTCGACATTACCTTAATTCCAAGAACTACCGAGGATACATCCTCGCTCTGATACCAATTGCTGAGCCGCGCCGCGGAAGCCGAACTCCGATTCGATTCGATTATAACACAAACAATCTAAAAGAACAAATACAATTACAAGAAAACACACATTTAATGTATTTTGACAAATTGCTTACGTCCACACACAGAGAGAGAGAGAGAGAGAGAGAGAGAGAGAGAGAGAGAGAGAAAGAGAGTTTATTTTAATGATCCAAGGTTACAATCACACAACAATTTGAGATTTTCCCTCAAAAAATTCCTCTTCCAAAGATCTCACCAATAGTGACTACCAAATACCTCAAGTCTCATTTATATACTTGGGAGACCTATTACATCAAACGCGGATCATGAGACAAAACCAATGGTCTAAACGATCTCTCAAAACAAATCTTTGCATCGTTATTCAAACGACTATGAGTCTCGTTCGAATGGATTCAAGCAACCCAAACAAAGTTTGTGGTCGTGTCAGTATTTTAGACAAAAAACTGAGTCTCATTCAAACGACTATGAGGCCCGTTTGAACGACCATGAGCCTCCAACAAAAAAATTGTAGCTGGGTCAATTTTTAAGTAAAAAAACGAGTCCCGTTCGAACGACCATGAGGCCCGTTCGAATGACTATAAGTCTAACCCCACACTCCATATGTTATCATTCATTCTGTGAAGCTGACAAGAAAAAAGATACGAATAAATCCGCACACACGCACAAGCAACATACACATCTTGTTACATTCCTAACGAAAGCAACACTCAAAATAAGCACGGTTTTGTTATATGTGCCTCGAGGACAACGAAAATCACCCCTAAGATATTATCATTTTCATGCCTCTGGAGACCTGGAAACTTTTCCTATCAAGGGATACTGATTCCTACATTACCTGAGTGTACATCGAACTCATAATAGATGATATTGAAAGTTCAACAAGAACTTTCTTGGTAATCTAAGATTTCCTGAAGGCCTAGAAAACCATAGTTAATACGGCTCAGTTGGTTCGAGGCAAGCTGAATGCAATTGCAACAGTTTGCATTTTCAACCGATTGTAGGTATTTGGTTCAACTTAAATTTAAGGGGAATAAGTTGTAGTTGTTTGAATAGTTGCAGATGCAAGTTAACTGCAAACTTGACCACTTACATTTGTTTGGTTCATTTTCGTCAAGCAACTGCAAATAGTTTGCAAGTGTTTGTTTCAATATTAATTATCCAATGCAAAAGCAAGGAATTTACATTTGGTGTAAAAATTACTCTTTTTCTTTGCATTCTGTTGCAGCCAAAAATCTCTGTAACAAGTTGCAACTCTCCTCCAACTCTTCCCTTCTCTATGAAAAAAAATCAATAATTACTCATAGATAAAAAAAAAAAAAATGGCTTATCATTTGCAGTGTTTCACTCCTTCTAAAACACTTCTACTAATCCATCTGATAAATATTTCTAATTTTCTTCTAAATTATCATATCTCTACAACAACAAAACACCCAAAGTCCATGTATATATATTTTTTCTCTCAAACCATTAATGGTGATTACCTCAATCTCCTTTACTCCGTGCGTATTTACATTCTCTGTCAAAACCAATGCCAAAACATGAATCTAAATTGAGATTGTTTCTTGTCTGTCGACAAAGAAATTGTGGAATTCACAATGCTTGCCTCAAGATCATCACCATTAAAGCCTCTCTCTCTCTCTCTCTCTCTCTCTCTCTCTCTCTCTCCGGGTGTTCCCGATTGATTATATTATATGATTAATGTATGTGATGGTTTAGTCACATATTAATGAAATGCCTCTAACCAAACATGAACATTTGTTTCCACTTCACTAGCATTACTTTAAACCAAACACATGCAAATAAGTTGTATTATATTACTTGCAACAATTGTAAATATAATTCATTTGTGTTGCATTGCATTGTAACCAACGTTTTGCAATGCAAGTCGTGTATAAATGCAAGGGAATTCAATTACAGGTAAATAGGTGAAATGCACTTGCAAAGTGTTACTTTTCCATCTCATGATTTGCATTGCAACACATTTGCAAATGCATTGAAGTTGCGTTTGCAATGAATTTGCATCGAACCAAACTGAGCCTACATTTTTTATATAAAACTTATAAGCACCACTGCAATTTCTTTCAATAAGAATTGAATGCTTGTTTAGGCCTTGAAAATTAAATGTACCCACAGACCTAAATTAGTTAAAAATATTCAAACAACTAATGGTTTGCACCCAAAATATCACAAAATAGTGAGAATATCAGTTTCTTATGTTATGAGGATATACTGTATTATGGGCATGTAGGAGAGTCTCACGCTGCTCCCCCAAATCCATAAAGATTTATTACGAGATTCATTCCACTATCATTGGCTGGACATTTTCAATTCAAAGTAGTTTCCTCATATTTAACATTTGACCTAGTATGTAGTTAAATTAGTGTTTCCTAGGACAGAGGAATGACTGAGACTTTCACTCATTTGTAAACTTTATAAATATATCTTTATTCAATGTCAACATATTCACTAGTAGCGTCGAAGGCGCGTCGGCGTTCTTGCCGTGGCGGGTAGTACTAGTGTGACGCCCAAACTTTGTATATAGTATCCTTAGGTTGTAAAAGAGCATTGTACAAATTTTCTTTTATTTTTGTAAATGTTAGCTTAGGAAAATGAGGGAGTGCTTCGTCTCCACTTTTGATGTTTCCTTTAGAACTTAGTTGTTTCCTATTTCCTATATATGTAGAGGATAGTATCCGATACACCCAATAAGGAATTTAAGCTTGTAATAGTGCTTTGTAATAGTTGTTGATATTTGAATGAAATGATGCCTTCAAAGACCCTTTGTTCAGTGTTTGTGATGCGTTAAGATTATGTGATGCTTTGCGATGTTGTGTTGCTAAATAATTGATAGAGAAGAGTAATTAGGCTTACTTGGGACAGGTGTCTCGAGTGCCGCACGTGCCAAGTTTGATTTTGAGTTGGTCCGTGTCAGTTGGTATCAGAGCGATCTAGTTGAAAGCGATCTAGTTGCGATGGCGGAGGGTCCGAATGCTACTAACCCCGCCCAGGTCCTTGCCCCGCAGGTGGGAGGACCATCCGTTAATCCTCGGCCCTTGAATACCCGAACGCGGTTGGACCAGTTAGAGGATAAGATGCAAGCTCTAAGTGGGATTATAGATCAAGTGACGACTCTGGAGGAACGATTGGACAGTTTCTCAGACGATCAGGCCCATGTGGGCGAACGTCTCGTTACATTAGAGGGAGTGGTTGAAAGGAATATGGCTACTCTTCTGGATCAGGTGGCTGAACTTTCCTCGAAGGTAAATCTCCTAGTGAAGGTTGTTGGAAATGGAGAACCAGCACCTTTGGGTGGCGGTATAGACCGGCCCAGGATCAAGGTCCCCGAGCCCAAGGCGTACGAGGGAGCGAAGGACGCAAGGAGTAGAGAACTTCCTGTTTGATATGGAGACGTGCTTCAATGTGGTTAGGCCTGATAGCGAAGGTTCAAAGGTGTCGATGGCAACCATGTACCTCGCCGGTGATACTAAACTATGGTGGCGCACCAATATGCTGAGATCCAGAGCGGTCACTGTACTATTGGAACGTGGGATGACTTGAAGAAAGAGCGAAGAATCAGTTCTTACCAGAGAATGTTGAGTTCATTGCTCGGAGAAGTTTGAGGCAACTGAAGCAGACAGGCACATCCGGGAGTATGTGAAGCGGTTCTCAGCCTTGATGTTAGATATCCACGACATGTCTGAAAAGGATAAGTTGTTTGTTTCTTGGAAGGTCTGAAACCATGGATCCAAAATGAATTACAAAGGCAACGGGTTCAAGATTTGGCTTCCGTAATGGCCTCCGCTGAGCGTATCAGCGACAACGCCCCTATGTTGGGTGAACGTCGACCGGCTCCGTCTCAGTCAAGTTCCCAGTCGCAACAAAAAGCGGGATCCTCCAATAATTACAACAAGGGAAAGAATGGAGGGTACCAAGCTAGAAGTGAGGGAGACCAAGGTCATGGCCAGAACAGGAGTGGGGGAGCAAGTGCAGGTGGTGCATCGAGTTCCAATTCTGGGAGGGAGTACCACAGGCTGCGTAATAATGGCGGCGCTTCCTCTTCGTTTAGGTTTCAAGGACGTCCTGGGAACTTGAAGTGTTTTCTTTTGGAAGGAATCACAAAGCCCATCAGTATCCTCAGAAGATGGCCTGAATGCGCTAATGGCATCGCACGGGGACCAAGCCGATGACACCACTCAGGGAAATAATAGCGGTGAAACTCATATGGGTTCTCTTTACTTGCTCAACGCCGTGACCACTCAGTTGGAAGAGGTTAAGCCGAAGAAGGGATTCATGTATGTGGACCTTAGTATTAATGGGCAGAGTACTTTGGCGATGGTTGATACCGGTGCTACCTACAACTTTATTGCCATTCAAGAGGCGAATCGCCTGGGACTGCGTTTGGTGAAAGATTCTAGCCGGATGAAGGCTGTAAACTCCGCCGCAATGCCGATACATGGTGTTGCCAAGTTGGTTCCAGTTATGATGGGACAGTGGAGTGGAAAGGTTAACCTTCTCGCTGTGACATTGGATGATTTTAAGATTATATTGGGAATAGACTTTCTCCGCTACCACAAGGCAGTGCCGATGCCGTTCGTTAACTCCTTAGGGATTTTTGGTGACAATCCCTCAATCATTCAGATGTCCACGCAGAAAAATGAGGGCAAACTATTATCAGCTCTTCAGTTGGAGAAGGGACTGAGGCGAGGGGAGCTGACTTACCTTGCAACCTTACGGTTAAAGCCGGATGATCAGAATCATGATGCCTTGCCGACGGAAGTCTCTCGGGTACTTACAGAATTCAAGGATGTGATGCCGAAAGAATTACCAAAGGTGTTACCTCCACGAAGGCCTGTCGATCATCATCAGATTGAGTTAGTCCCTGGAACCAAGCCTCCTGCGAAAGGACCATATAGAATGAGTCTGCCTAAACTAGCAGAGCTTCGGAAACAGCTTGATGGACTATTGGAATCGGGCTTTATTCGCCCCTCAAAGGCGTTATATGGTGCCCCGGTCTTATTTCAGAAGAAACAAGGTGGAAGCTTGCGATTATGTGTCGACTATCGAGCCCTGAACAAGGTAACGGTGAAGAACAAGTATCCCATACCGCTCATAGCCGACTTATTTGACCAGCTTACGTTTTCGAAGTACTTCTCTAAACTTGATTTGAGATCGGGTTACTATCAGGTCAGGATCGTTGCAGGAGATGAACCGAAGACGACTTATTCCATTCGGTATGGGGAATATGAATTTTTGTCATGCCACTCGGCCTGACCAATGCTCCTGTAACTTTCTGTACTCTTATGAATGAGCTCTTCCAGAAATATATCGACAAGTTTATGGTGGTGTACCTGGATGATATTGTCATATACAGCCGCACTATGGAAGAGCACCTTGAACATCTTCGCCTTGCATTCTAAGTCTTGTGACTGAACCAGTTATATGTCAAGTTGGAGAAATGCTCGTTCGCGCAGGAATAAGTTATGTTTCTTGGGCATGTCATTGGCGGAGGACAGATCCGGATGGATATGGAAAAGGTCCGCGCTATTGAAGAGTGGAGGGCTCCTACGGAGGTTAGAGAAGTGCGTTCCTTTCTTGGCCTTGTGAACTACGACCGCAAGTTCATTGAAGGGTATTCGAAACGTGCAGCACCCCTTACAGATCTTCTCAAGAAAGACTTCCCTTGGTCTTGGTCCGAGAAGTTTCAAGCAGCATTTGACGATCTGAAGCATGCGGTGATTAACAATCCGGGCTTAGCCTTGCCAGATATTACCAAGCCATTTGAGGTACATACTGATACGTCTGATTTTGCTATCGGTGGAGTATTGTTACAAGAGGGACATCCAGTGGCATACGAAAGCAGGAAGCTGAACGATACCGAGAGGAGGTATTCATCCCAACAGAAGGAACTCCTTGCTATTGTGCATTGCCTACGAGTATGGCGACACTATCTGTTGGGAATGAAGGTTCTGGTGAAGACCGATAACCGTGCGGCAAGCCATTTCCTTACACAGAAGAAGTTGACCTCGATGCAGGCCCGTTGGCAAGAGTTTCTAGCCGAGTTTGATTTAGATCTCGAGCACAAGCCAGGGAGGATGAACAATGTGCCGGGTACATTATGCCGTAAGGCTGAACTTGCGGCTACCTCTACAGCTGCCGAACAGCCTCACTCTTATGTTACCAGCGCCCTCCATGATAGGATCCGCGAAAGGTTAGCGGCGGATCCTCAGGCCCAGGCCATGATTAACTTGGTGAAACAGGGGAAGACAAGACGGTTCTGGGTGGAAGATGGTCTTTTATACACGAAGGGACAACGGATTTATGTTCCTCGGTTCGCAGGACTAAGCGGGAGCTAATTAAGGAGTGCCATGATACTCTTTGGGCAGGCCATCCGGGCTGGCGGAGAACACTATCCTTGCTACACAGGGGTACTATTGGCCAAATGATTAGAATGAAGTGATAGATTATACGCGGACTTGTCACATTTGCCAGCAAGACAAAGTTGATCGGGATTTGCCACTTGGATTGTTGGAACCACTTCCCGTGCCGACTCGACCTTGGGAAAGCGTCTCTATGGACTTTATCTCTGGGTTACCCAAGACGAAAGGGTATGGTTCCATACTCGTGATCATCGACCGGTTCTCTAAGTATGCAACATTCATTCCGACTCCAATTGTTTGTACGACAGAGAAAACCGCGCGTCTCTTTGTGAAGCATGTTGTAAAGTATTGGGGCGTGCCAAAGGACATTGTCAGCGATAGAGATCCGAGATTTACTGGGAAGTTTTGGAGGGAAGTATTTAGATTACTGGGATCTACTCTCAACTTCTCAACCAGTAACCATCCACAGTCAGATGGTCAGACAGAACGCTTCAATGCAATGTTAGAAGAGTACCTCCGGCACTTTGTCAGGGTGAACAAGAAGGATTGGGCTAAACTTTTGGATGTAGCACAGTTTTGCTTTAATCTGCAGAAGAGTTCCTCCACCAACAAGAGTCCTTCCGAGATACTGTTAGGACAGCAACCCCTCACACCGCACACAGTGGCCGCCGATTACAAAGGAAGTGTTCCGAGAGCCTTCCAGTTTGCAAAAGAATGGCGGAGAAATACAGATATTGCCCGGGCCTCTCTAGAGAAAGCGTCAGCCAGAATGAAGAAGTGGGCGACCAGGAGAGACGACCAGATTCTTTTCAAGTTGGGGACCTTGTTCTGATCAAGAGATCCCATCTCAAGCAGCGAGGTGGCAGAATACACCAAGGGCTAGTATCCAAGTACATTGGTCCGATGCCAATCATTGGTAAAGTTGGGAAGGTTTCCTACAAGCTTCAATTACCTTCCCACCTTCACTTCATCCATCCAGTGTTTCATGCTAGTACTCTAAAGCCTTACCACCAAGATAAGGAAGATTCAAGCAGAACTACCGTCAGCCTCATGTTCCGCTCAAGCCAGTAAGCTCTAGCGAAGTTCCAGAGAGTGTTCTTGATCACAGAGTCACCCATGTTGATCCGGACACCAAAGATGAAGTTTATGAGTACCTTGTGAAGTGGAAGGATCTGCCAGATACTGAAGCCAGCTGGGAGCACCAAGATTCTCATCCCCTTCTGATCCGACTAAGGAAGACTGAGTCCAAGCAAGAGAGGAAAGAGAATAGACAGATGTGAAAGCAGAAGAAAAAGTCGACGAGGGCGTCTCCAAGCTGAGTGGGAGAGAGTGTGACGCCAGGCTTTGTATATAGTAACCTTAGGTTGGAAAAGAGCATTGTACAAATTTCTTTTATTTTGTAAAGGTTAGCTTAGGAAAATGGGGGAGTACGCTTGGTCTCCACTTTTGATGTTTCCTTTTAGAACTTAGTTGTTTTTTTATTTCCTATATATGTAGAGGACTAGTATCCGATACACCCAATAATGAATTTAGGCTTGTAATAGTGCTTTGTAATAGTTGTTGATATTTGAATGAAATGATGCCTTCAAAGACCCTTTGTTCAGTGTTTGTGATGCGTTGAGATTATGTGATGCTTTGCGATGTTGTGTTGCTAAATAATTGATAGAGAAGAGTAATTAGGCTTACTTGGGACAGGTGTCTCGAGTGCCGCACTTGCCAAGCTTGATTTTGAGTTGGTCCGTGTCAACTAGTATATCTTTATTCATTAAAAGAAATACACAGCAACAAGCAATATTTCAAATAAGCTTCTTCATGTTTCATAAATCCTATATAACTATCAGTATTGATACACCAAGCTCTTCAGTCTCTATCACAGTCCTTCTATTCTCCTTAATTCGGTCACTGGACTGCTTCAACCTCTTCGTACACATCAAAATTCTTCCTCTTTGATCAGCAGAAACTTATATTATCAGATTGTTCCTCCAATTAAATGGACAAGAAATGAAATTTTCAAAACACAATTGTGAATATTGCCAGACTTACTTCCATCCTATTAATACGAACATTGACATGTAAGATGTAGAATATGAACTATTCCACTTTTCAGAATCAGCAACAATATAAAACATGCGAATGGACATCGAAGCAGATATACATAGGAACATTTTTAAGTTTTTGTTTGAGGAATTTAAAAAATAATACAAAGCCTCCGTTGGAAAATCATATTACAATATACCGCAGGCTACGTTGATAATTTGCAAAGGGCAGCTCAAGTCAATATTACATATATAAAGTGTTCGTAATAAACCAGAATAGCATCCAATAAGTTGGAATCCATGACGATATCTTTACTGCTCCTGAATATAGTAAGTCTACAAAACCAAGTCGGAAGCCATGACGATATCTTTACTGCTCCTGAACATCATGAGTCTACAAAACCATCTCTATCACGATGTTAGAGGATAATTAGGAATATAGTTCCGCATCTAGTTGCTTCTATGTAGTATATAATGAAAGAAGATTCATCAGTTGAAATTCAAAACCACGAAAAAATATAGTCTTAGCAAACAAATAAAGTATCGTTACTATACCCATACATACCATCCTGGCATCACTCATTCCTGACTGCAACAACTCATCCCTAGCAGCCTGATCAGTATTAACTGATGCCATCCTTTTAACCTCACTTTCAAATTATTCAAATAGGCTTTATAGTCCCTTACTTTTGCAAGTAGCATTCCCTTATCACTGACTTGACTCAGTTTGGTTCGCTGCAAACATGATGCAAATGTAAGCAATTTGAAAAGAGGATTGGTAAAGTCTAACCAACGTTTTAGCATCTTCCAATCCAGCTTTTACTTCAACGTTTTTTTGCTTCTTCTGTTCTGCAAAATTGAACATACAAACAATGAGTTACGGTACATAATTAAGAAAGAAAATGAAAAATACACTTTCCCCCAGTTCCTCATTCACTCTTATATTTACTTCCCTCCCACTAAACTAGTGCAGATTTCTAAAGAAAATGATAAACCTCATTGAAGTGGTATTCTTTTATAACTGTCAGTTTGTATTCTCAAATTCATTTGAGAATGATAAATTTTTCCTTTTAAGTACTGGAGCATTAAGGATTTTATTCTAAGATGCGATCTTATTGTACTAAGTTATATTCAGCGATTTAGTCCTGCCCCTTCGTTTCACAAAACTCTCGATTTTTCTCTAACATGTAACTTCTATGTGGCCAAGCCATCCTATCTAAGTCTTATCAGGGACACCAACACTAGGGCACACCAGAACGTCAGCAATAGGCGATTTATGCACAACATGGCTATTAATCGTTAAATATAAATAGCATGCAGTTAAAGTAGCAAAATGGGCACTAAAATTGGTCGACCCCAAGCTGGCATATTAACAGGCAGAGGACCTTTTGAACATATTGCGCAACAAACAAACACCTTCTAACTGTTGACAACAACATATAGGCTGAAAGAAACATTTGCATGATTAGTTTTTTCAGCTAAACTAATTTATTTCAAAAAAACTAAAAAATAGAACATCAACAATATACATTGAACATTGCAACCATTTAGTAATACTAAGAGTACAAAAAATAAAAAAAATACCTCCATCAAGATGATTAGCAGATGTAGACTTCCTCGACAAGTTTGCCAAAAGTTTGCAGTATTGCCGCTCATATCTTTCGAAAACCTCACTCATTGTACCCTAATTGCTTCTTTTAACCTAAAATTACCCAAAATTCGCTAAATTTAATAATCTAGGTTACAATAATTCAAACAAAATTGTTGCGTAAAAAAAATAAAAATTCAAACAAAATTGTTACTCAAGATTACCAAATATATAAAACCTATTTGATTAATCAACAATTAAAAAAACCTTAATGAGGGTGAAATCTTAAAAGATTTTCAAGCTCGAATATGCGATTTAATCGCACGTAATCGGTAATAAAGTTGGTTCAGGAAATCAGCGATGATAAGGCGTTTTTTCATAACTTACCGATGTCAGGTGGGTGAATCTGTTAGTCCCAATATCAAATTATTGAGTATATGTATCTGGAGGCTCATATACAATTTATTATTTACCCCAATTTTACGGGCGTTAAGGTATTTTTTGAACCTATGCTCAACAATCTACACCTTGGATTAAAATCCACCATGATCTACACGGCTATGTTCCTCTAGACTTTCGAGCTAATATTAGTGAATATTTTTCTTAGAATGTGTAGAACATTTAGTATAATAGTATATACTGGAGTTGCGACGTTTCATTACTTGCATAGAACGTTAGATATAAAAATTCTCAACATGCAGCAGAAAACACGAAAAAAGACCAATTATTAGAGAACCCGGTGTAGATATTATTGCGCGAATAGTATTACACATATTAAATATTGGTTAATGGTACCTAAGAGCAAATGTAAAATGTGTTTGTGTTGTTACAACATTGACTTCTATGCAAGAGAAAAAGCAACAACTTGATATTCTGGAAGATGTTTATGAAAGTTTGTTTGACATTGATATTTCAAATACTTGATTGCAAAGCAAAGAAAAAATAAACATGGAAGTCGTTTTTCTTCTACACTGAAGTCGTTTCTCTTTCGAACTTCATGATGTTTTTAGATGACAATCTTGCTTGGTTTAGCTCTATCTAGGCCGTTACGCCAAGCGACAATCCCAAGCTCTTAGTATCTATAATCTACTCCCAAACATAGCTCAAAAATGGGAAACCAAGTGAGAAAATAATTTTTTTAAATAGTTTTACTGTAGGTGTTTGACAACCAAAAAAAAAAATGAGAAACGCATTTTTTCATAAAGAAATATAGACCAGAGAAAAAAAATTAAGACTTCTAAACACACCCTATGTCATCACGACTACACTCTACACTGATATTGTCCCCACTGCAGATTGGGATATTTAAGGACCATACATCTGGCAAAATCTTAAGCGATGTGGGACTAAACCATTGGTGATACCATCACCGCTAATGGGCTATGTGTCTTTCCAATACCCGCTCAGCCAGGGTGTTACACCATAAATCTTAAATCTTAAGTTGGGATAAGCGTTGATTCTTGGTTGCTTTGTTTCAGTTTGATTTTTAGAAAAATAACATAAAAAGCCTTGACTTGGAACTCGCTCTGGCTCGTTGGAAACACAATTAAGATCTCTCAAATCTATGAAACAAAAATAAACATTTGACTTTATAATGTTACAAACAAGTGAAAATTACCCACAGTACAAAATCCTAATTATAATTTTAAATAAAGATTTCTTAGTTAATTTATAAGTACTCTTTGGAGTTTCACTTGGAATTTTACGTGATTGAGCATTTTAATTTTTTTTTTTCTTTGGTGTGGTCCATATTTTGGTGCTAAAGCTTAGAAGACAAATTTCATTAGTCAAAAGATTAGTGAGCTCATTATATACTTCTTAATTATTTGCATGTTGTCATATAATGCAAAAGATGTCGGCTTCACCTTGTCGTATTTTATGTAGTATATATCCATATCAGATTATTTAAAAAATACATATATTCACTTCAATCTTGTAATTCCATGGTGGAAAAAACATCAGCTTGGTGGACATTGAACTTGTTGTTCTGAACACAAAGATATTGATTATACGGAGGTCGAATTGTGTTCGTGCATATCAAGGACTCAAACACTGGTTTGAATCATGTTTGAGTATTGCGAATTGAACAAATGGAATGCTCGTTGCGCGACAAAATGTGGGTAGACTTTTACATTTTGATGTGCTTGATCATTAAAGACGAGGAATATTCGCTTACATGTAATGCCAGGAAGCAACAATTAAACCAAAATTTAATGAATTTGTCTTCCATTTCTGGACATAAAAAATAACAATTGTAGCTGGCTTTCTTTTGTGGTATCCATCTTCTATTAATTTGACTATAATTCTTAGTTACCCTAATTTAAACCAGAAGTCACATTAATTGTGGCTTTCTATGACTGAGATGCGTCTAAATTGACAGAAACATCAAGGACCTTACAAGATAACTTCTTTTTACCTAGCCATAAAAGAATAGAAGAATACTGTTAGAAGAGATAGGGTTCAAAAGTTGTTTCTTCTCAAACTCTCTAGAAAGATTTTATTATTGTAGTGTAGTTTGAAGGGCAAATTAATATAAAACTGCTATCTGATGACAATTCAAAATCACTCTTCTTCCCTAATAAAAAATCACTTAAACCTAAATCACTATTCTTAGAACTGGCAAAAATTTGTTTATCAATGTAGGAGTACACTTAACAATAATTTTTAGTTCATAACTACAAACCCCTCTTCATTATAATACAATAACATTTTATCTCCTCATTATCAACAATAAACCCTACATTTTAATGGTATCTAAAAGCTAAAAATAACATATAAGAGGTGTTAGACCAATTCGTGGTCATTATGTAGAGTTTAAAAACCAATTTGCCCAAGGGACAAAGAACACTAAACCTTGGACATATTCAAACTGTGAAGATCAAATACCATAACAAAAAGAATATACACATTTGCAAAAGAGAATATATTATGGTTAGTTTCTGAAGTAGACGTTTTGTTTAGCTTTGAATTGGCTTGTATCTCGTGCAACTTTTGTGACATCTGACTATACCTTAGAAACAAACATCACTGCTGATCACATCCCCCACTCACATTCTTGAATATTTCACCCACACAAATTTAGACAAAATCACAACTCCCCCTCATCTGACAACTCCAAAATATCACCTAAATTGACAAAAATATATCTCCAATATCTACTTCATGAATATCTTTTACATGATCAGTCATCTGCAGGAGTTCAATCACTAAATATGAGCAAAACACACTAATATTCCACTAGATATCTAACTAACAACAATGCTAGGATTTTTACTACAAATCTGCCTACAGTACAGAAAAAGGATAATATTTTAGTAGATATCTTGCAACATTAGCTCTTATTAGTTTGTGACACTTTGGTAAAACCCTCCCTGTGGTTTAGTGTCACAAGTGTTAGCCAAGAAACTCTCATAGAGACTAGAGTTGGCTAAACTTAGGGGGGCTTCATTGTTTCTCCCTTGAAGAACAACCCCATTGACAAAATCAGTTGAAGAACCAAGCCCGAAATCCATCAAGAACTCGTCCCCATTGTTAGCCCAGGACTCGTAATGGTTCTCACCATAAAAGGAATAATACGGGACTGACGAAAGGGTAGAAACCTCTTGAGACGAAGATGAAATGTAAGTAGTATTAGTACTTGAGATTGAACCACCGAAGTACTCCGAATTTGCTTGGGGGAAAGGGAAGTATGGTTGCTCTGTGTTTTGCCAAAAACAAGATGTTTTGATGACAAAGAGGTCGTGGAATTCGGAGTGAAACTTGTTGGGGATGTGTACTTGTCTATTCCGACTTGGGTTTCAATGCAGCAGCAGGAGGAGGAGGAGCAGTGATAGTGTTGCTGTTGTACCTGGTCAAACTGGCTGAAACTAGCTTCTTCTTCAACCTGGTGTTCCAATAATTTTTCACATCATTGTCTGTCCTTCCAGGCAGTCTGGAAGCAATAACAGACCACCTAAAAATATGTAAAAACATATATTTCATTAACATGACAACAAAAACACATAAATTGAAGGGCAAAAAATCACAACTCATCAATGCAGGAAACAAAAAATTAGCAAAATTTATGTGAAAATGAAATTAAAATTTATCCGAACAAGAGTTAAAAAAAAGGTTAATGAACTTGCCTACTCCCTATGGTTTTGTAAAGAGAATAAATGAGGTTATCTTCTTCTTCAGTGAAACCTCCATGTTTGATGTCAGGTCTCAGATAATTAAGCCACCGCAGACGACAACTCTTACCGCATCGCTTGAGGCCTGAAAAAAAAATCAAAACTTGAAGTAAGAAGAACTGTAAATTGGAGTTCAGTCAAGTAAGAACATTAGCACATCAAATAGTATACTTGTGGTTTCTACAATATGAAGAATTACAGGTCAAAATAAGAGATGGGTGTTTGAGAAATTTGCTTAGAACTCCAAAACAGATAAATGGGTGTTAAAAAACAAAGATTTGATGAAATGGGTATCAACAAAACATGTAAGAAATTGGCTAAAAACATGAATCAGAGAAATGGGGACACAAATACTTCTTCCCAGTTCCCACATTACCAAAAAGTAAAATTTGAGAAATGGGGTCAACTGCTCTCAAAAAAGATAAAAACCCACAATTTGATGATAATCATAAAAGTGAAAAAACACAGAATTGGTGAAATGGGGTTGGTCCCTCTAATGAAAAGATGAAACAGGGAGAGGTAAACCTGCTTTTTGAGGCAAAGAAATCCAATTTCCAGCAGGGCCATGTCTTTCAAGGTAAGTTTTAAGAGCCATGTCTTCTTCAGGAGACCATGGTCCTCTTTTCACGTTTGCTTTGTCACAACAAGGAGCTCTCCCCATTTCTTTCCCAAACTCACAGTAACACTAATAGTACTTCTCTTAAACACACACACCCACACACAGATACCAAGCAACAAATCAAATTGATTGTAACAAGTGAGAGAGAGATCCAAAACTCTATTAATGAGAGGAGACTTAAAGAGCAAACCAATGGGGTTGATTCTTCTAAAGAGAGAGACAGAGTGAGGAGAAATAATAAGTCATGTATAACGCTTTTTAGTACAGAGATGGCTCAGTCAACATTTATAATATCCATGTGAGATAGTCTCTATTTTGATACAAACGTTTAAAAAACTGGTCTGGTGCAACCCCACAATACACAATTGTCTATCTACAATTTAGCATCTTTACTGACTTGTTGCCATTTCATCTTTAGAGCATCTTCAAGATAAAAGGAGAGTGCAAGGTGGACTGCATCTTTCTTTAGGCTCCGCTTGGTATATCGGAAATGTTTGCGATCAAACTTCTCATGTAGCTCAGACATATGCTAACCATGAGATTCCTGAATGCGGAAAAACTCAGTTAATCCATTGGTCAACAATTGTTTCGATCACAGTTATTATGGTGATTTACATGTTTTGTTGCTTACATTGGGATAAGTTCACGAACTGTATAGAAATACGTTGTTGAATGACTGATCTTTCAAAAATCACCGCTTATTTTTCAAAAAGAGAGAAAGAAAAAAGTCCCCAAGACAATAGTGCACCTACACGTTTTTTCTTCTTCGATGTGAAGACCCGTAAACTACAGAAGCTTCGGGATGTCCGGATACATACTCCGTGGAATGGTTCAGGCACGAAAATGAAGTTTTATAAAGTATTTTGCAAATATACATCGAACATGAAAATGAGAGGACAATTATGAACCACAAGCAAAATCGAATGAGAACTCTTCTCCTAAATTATTTCAAATTAATGTACAATATAAAGTGAAAGGATTTGACAAACCAATGCACCTAATTAGTGAAATTCTATGGCTCGTACCTAGGACTACCGAATACTTTCAAAAACCATAGGGTAGCCTACGATATGAAGACCTAAAGCTTGGCGACCTGTTAAAGGCGATGTGGACAATAGTGGCGACCTAGA